>CM070010.1:3076786-3123754 GCA_036247105.1 Cirrhinus mrigala
AAAACACAATATCGTGTGAAGAAAAAGTAGAGGAAGATCTTTACACAATGATGTCCAAACATGGATGAGTGATTTCCATAAATAAATAAATAAATAATACAAAGTAATAGTTTAAGCAGCATCATAAACAAAAACGTGCAGTACTATGCCTTGTCCATTGTGAAAGTGCAGACTAGTCTGCTTCAGACCCTCACAGAGAGACAGGAGCGGTGAGGGAGGAGATACAGCGCACACACTCACAATGACATTATTCAGAAAGGTTAACAGCCCAGGTCAGCACTGCTGGCCATGGGTGAAAACGCTCAAAGCTGGTTTTCAAACTTTTTCCCCAAATCATATATTGTACGTCTTATACTTTTTAATCTAGCTTGAAATTTAGAATAAAAAATTACCAAATGTTAAGTCTTATAAGATTTACTTTTATTATTTCTACAAAGGTTTACGCTACTTTTATCAGTCTAATAAATATGTGGTCAGTACGTGATGAAATGAGAATCATGCTACCAAATAAGTTTGACACAATGTCTTTAAGAATTTTTTTGTTTTGTTTTGTTTTTTGTTTTAAATAAAGCTAAACCAGATAACAGATTATTCTGATGACAATGTTCACATTTTATTTGTTGAACCAACGACTCGCTTCTTTGAACGTTCCGCTTGACAATAAAGCGTAGGCCTACGTGTACTTCCTATCGGTCATAAGCATGAGCATCGACCGAGTGCTACAGGGTTTTTTTAAATTTGTACACTTTTGGCAGATTTGCTAGAGGGACTATAATGCCACCTTGTTGCAATGTGATCACAATTAAGAGCCATAACATTACACTACACACCCTTGAAAAGGTTATAGACATAGTCTTTTATACAGGAAATTTGTTTGTACAGTTTACAACAGAAACATGTTAAAGTATAAAAAAGGAGACACTCTTCTAAACTATTTTTAGTTTTAATGTTGATTTTGCTGCTAGCTGATGACGATGTATACCTTTTTCATTGTTTTTGTACAGTTTTTAGATGAAGACTACTCTCAGAGTTTGGCCAAGCATGCAGTCAGTGTTCACAGGAAAACATGTGCAAATACAGCATAAGTATTCAACATGAAAAGTGAGTCTTACTGTTTTTCTGTTACACGTACATCTATTACATTTAAAACACTTAAAGTTACACATTACTAATTGAAGATGTTGCAGAAACACTATTTTCTTTGTACGTGTCTTTAAACACCACTTCAATTAATAAACCATTGTTCACTGTTGATAAGCAGTTAATTTAAGTGAGAGGTGGGATGATTCAGACCGTTTTATTCAGTCGTGGAGTTTTAGGTTTGATCCAGGAAGCAAATCTTCCTGCATTAAGGTAAGCAGTCTTTAACACATCTTAATTCTCTTAATTTTTCACAATTGTAAAAGTTTAGCTTAAAAATTTAGCCAGTTACAGAAGTGTCAGGCATGAAGCTTATATGTATTTTTAAATAATTACAATAGTACGCTACTGTTCTAGGTCTCGTCACACCGTTGTGAGATATAAAAGTTTTTCATGACGTTACACTGTGAAACCGGAACAATTTTATGTTCCCATGACGTTGCTCATATTCTTTCTGTTTGAATTTGTTTAGTGCAGTTTCACCATTATTTTATTTTCCCATTTAATTGTAATTGTTAGGCCTTATGCTTTGTTTCCAAGTACTTGCTGTCATGTTAGCGGGCTCCTTGTTCATATGCCTCAATATGTCAATAAATTAGCTTGATTTAATAAAATATTACTTTAAACCTCGTCTTCACCTCGAGACATTTATGTTATGTTATTATTATTATATATATATATATATATATATATATATATATATATATATATATTTTTTTTTTTTTTTTTTGTAGTTTATATCACATATAAGATACAAGATCATTTCTTAATAATACTTTTCCTTCTACATTCTATTCCGTCTACTCGTTTTCCTTTTATTCAAAATTGTTTTTTGAGGAAAACCTTTCAGGATTTTTTATGATATGGTGCCCCGAGTTTGAACTTCCAAAATGCAGTTTAAATGCGGCTTCAAACGATCCCACCTGAGGAAGAAGGGTCTTATTTAGCAAAATGATCGGTTATTTTAATAAAAATGATACAATTTCTATACTTTTTAATGTCAGATGCTCGTCTTGTCTTACTCTGCCTGGACTGTTTTATTTTTCCCAGTTCATGACAGTTAGTGTATGTTGAAAAACTCTCATCTCATGTTCTCCCTCAACTTCAAAATCGTCCTATATCACTGTTTTACCTTTTTTGTTAAGGGTGTTTGATCTTCTTTGCATGTTCACTTTGCAAAGACTGGGTCGGTACTTCTGCAGCGATGTAGGATGATTTTGAAATGATTTTTGAAGTTGAGGGAGAAAATACGATCTGAGTTTTTCGACATACCCTAACTGTCTTGAGGCAGAATACACAGAGTTCAGGGAGAGAAAGACAAGATGAGCG
Organism: Cirrhinus mrigala; assembly: GCA_036247105.1. Lineage (NCBI taxonomy): Eukaryota > Metazoa > Chordata > Actinopteri > Cypriniformes > Cyprinidae > Cirrhinus > Cirrhinus mrigala. The sequence goes on from CM070010.1 coordinate 3,079,256, forward strand.
TTTGAGATTAAAAAGTATTTAAATGGTATTTTTTAAATGAAAATAACCGATCGTTTCGCTAGATAAGATCCTTCTTTCTCTGCTGGGATTGTTTACAATCACATTTGTGATCGTTTGAAGCCGCATTTAAACTGCATTTTGGAAGTTCAAAATCGGGGCACCATATCAGTCCATTATATGGAGAAAAATGAAGAAATGTTTAACTCAAAAAACATAATTTCTTTACAGCTGAAGAAAGAAAGACATGAACATCTTGGATGACAAGGGGGTGAGTGCATTATATGTGAATCTTTGATTTGGAAGTGGACTTTTCGGTGTTGGGCGGTGTTGGGTTACATGCTCATAATGTAAAAATAGTGTAATGTAAAAAAGTTTGTTTTAACTGTTTACATTGAAAAAAACCCACACCACACTCAACATATATATGCAATAATGGCAAAATTATTTCCTAATATGTAATTTAATCATGATGATAAAATTTCCATTGCCCTTCGCATCAGCATATTGACGACAACGGTTTCTTATTTAAAGCAATGGAGGACCCTGAACATCCAAAAATGACGCTAAAGGGGTATCCTGTGCATGAAAAAGTGACATCAAGGGGTCCTGATCAAGCGTCAATATATGACTAAACAGAGCAAAGGCAGTAAATGATGAAGTGTAGTGATTTTAATAGAGGATGTCAAACACTCATTCAGTTCTTCTGCATCCAGCAGCAAATTCAGAGACAAGATGTGATCTATACAGAAATCTGTGACCTTCCAGAAAGATGAGCCAATCCCACCCGATTATGACCTCTGTCATAGATGCTGTAAAACTGAGAGAGGAAAACGTCTCCTAGAATCCAGACGGGTCCAGCTGGAGAAGGGATGTCTATGGACTGAAAGCCACTGAAGCAGATCTCCTTATTGTTCAGCGTCTCCTACAGAGGAAACCAGAGGATCATCAGACTGTAGAGGCTGAGATACTGTTTGAACATGTGAATGTAAGATAACAACAATTCTATCTGAGAAACAAAGCTGCAAGCAGAAATTACAGCAGAGGCAAAAATGTCAATCTGGGACCACTAGCTGGCCCTCAAATCGAAAGGTATCAAAGCACCACAGGAAACAACGAGACATGATTCTTACAGTACAGTGACACATTGCTGCCACACACATATTTTTTTCCACTCAGCTATGTCGTAATAATGAGATGTTTTCTCATTAAAACGACATATTACGTCATAAAAATGATATGATTTTCCCGTTATAGAAGATATATGGTTACATTATGTGAGCGAGCTAAGCGATTGTCCGCACTGCATGGGTTCACCCATTATTGTACACCCACTGGATGCTTATAGTCAGGTGTCCCTCCCCCCCGATAATGTTTTATTTATTTTTTACTTGGATCCTCCACACATCCAAGACAATTTTTTATGAGGTAACATACATACACATCTATACGGTGCTAAGTATGTATGTTTGTATGTGTAAATAAATACAGCATAGTATCAAATATACAGTATATACAGAATTGTATTTAAAAAGAATGAGACATTTTAAGTTATCATTTTTGTTTTATTATTAACAGAAAATAAATTATAGTTTAGTACACAAACACAAAATATACATCAAATATCCATATAGCACACAAACATACAAAATTGTACATACATTTGACATTTTATGATTACATGATTTTATTTTTTATATTCTAATATTAATATTAATTTTATTTGTTTCATATTGGTGATATTCAAACCTTGCTATGACATTTGTTTTAAAGAGATTTCCTTGTTTACAGTTTGGCTAATGTTTGGTTAATTTGATTTGATTTAAGAGCTGAGCACCCTATGGGAGACTGTTTCAGCCACTGAATACAAAAATTAAAAAGGTAATTGCGACTTCATGTCTGTTTGCAGAGGAAAAAAGTCAGAGTAAAGTGCAAGGAAAAAGTCAGAATTGTGAGATAATGTTACAATTTTTAGAAATAAAGTAATTTTTAGAAATAAAGTCATTTTGCAACAGTTTTCATGTTTCCCCAGGAACACACACATTCATCCAGGAAAGACAGAAAGGGTAAATAATAAAAAAAACGAAACTTAAATATAAACCAAAGGTAAAATGTTAGACGACTTTTTGCAAAGACAGGTCTGTGAGGCACTTCTGTCCTCTTGTGGTTACAGAGAAAGAACACAATATTCAATAGAAGCTGTTTCGATTTTTTGCAATGATTGTCAAAGTTGTTCTTACCTGTGAACATTTATGCACAGGCTAGTCAGTGTCATCATCTGTATTTTGGGGTACGAGAACTCATTTGATCACATTAAACCCACAAATCAGTGTCTGTGGTTTTTACCTGATTTCAGATCATTTGCCAACATCTTACTGGCCTGTTTAGCTAAACCCTGCATAAAACTAACAAACCAACAAACCGGCTGAATCAGCCGCCGCAGCTGCAGGGGCTTTGATGACAATGTAAGTTCCCACCCACTGGCCCAAAAACCGAAGTCCAGCAGCCTGGGTGAAGGTGTTCTGTGTGTATGTCTTTTCTGGCACTTCTGTAAAAAATGACTGAATTTATTAAAACTTTGATTTCTATTTTAATTCTGACTCCTTCCTCATTTAAATTTGACTCCAATTTCAAGTGTTTACAAATTGCAATAGTAATTTTGGACGCTGATCATAATACTAGTTTAGTTGTAATTTAGATATCTGATTATTTTGGACTCACTATACTTTCAATTATTCATTCATTGGGGACCTAATGCCTCATTTGAATCTGGCGCCGGCCGATTACGCCGATCCCACGATCACAAAAACTCCAGTCTGATGTTTAGTCAGAGGTCTGTAGGTGACTAATTCCTTTCTGACAGCCATCAACTGCTTGCCTTCACAAAAAGTGTAGTTTACTTTAGTCTTCTCCCGTACAACTTGCTAACATCAGTCATAGACAGAAATCAGGAGGTCTCAGATGATGTGTCTACTGCTCCATTCAGTCCTGAGCCTGCAGTTTGCTCTATCTGGCCATAATTTGCGGTAACAAAAGTCTCCTCGCAATTTACTAGTAATAATGATTTCAGAAGAGTCTAAAATGAATCAAGAAATAACATTTTATTTTGCCAGGCATAGTAAAACATTAATCAAAAATAGTAAATTCAATCAATCAATGGAGCAAATACATCAATTAAAAGGAATGGATTAACATTTAGTTACAAAACTGATCAGCATAAAACACAGAATAAGAAATAATTTTATAGAGTCAGCATACCTGGCAAATAAAGAGACACACAGCAATCGTGCGGGAAGTTCTGCTTACAGATGCTTCCCTGACTGTTTCGCCAGTCCTCTTTAAACACCTAAATCATAACAAAACAATCATAAATTTAGCATAATAAAAACTTAACTTTTGCTGGGACAGGAGGTGACCTGAAAGCCATATCTAACCTGGGGTAAAAAAGCAACATCTGGCAAAGACCTTATCAGAGGCACAACCCACACCAGTGGAACAGAGTTCTCCTCAGATTTGAGATCTTTATTTTTGGTCTGATACACTGATGTGGGACTGAGATCATATTTCCAACCGCAATGAGACCGTAAAAATGATACCAAACATGAAAAGGTTATGATCATGAATTTTGAAGATAAAATAAATGCATTATGCAAGTGTCTCCCAACACTTTTAAGTCAACTTTTAGTGACCTGGACCATATGCCCAGGAGGCAAGGAGGGGACTTAAGGATGGGTGAAGGGACAGATGAACAAATGGTCTTTCTCCCAGATCTTCCTGTCATATTAGAAAGTTTATTGTTTTGTTGCATGGGATGTGTGTTGTGAGAATTCCTTGAGTTTTAGCTTCACAGGGAGATCAAAGCACCCTTTCAACAACACAGCCATTTCACCGATTGGCCAGATTCACCTCATGACTATGATCACGTGTGTTCCAGGTTTATTCTAACATCCTCAAGTCCAATAATGCTCACAATTCTGTTTTTTTAGAACAGTAAAAGCTTTTTTACTGCAGTTGCAATGTTATGTTGAGTCATATTTGTCATAAAACACTGATAAAAGCATATATAACCCCACTTTATTAGTATTTAAATAGTATATGTTTATGTTGATCATTATTCTTGTTCAGATGGTGCTGTATTAAGCAGTATATGAAAAGTGTTTCTGTTGCTCATGAAAACGCTTCTGAAATGTCTGTGTGTTTGACCAATATTGCATTTAATTCACTTCATATGTGATAGAGTATGCAAACACAGAAAGTGTCAGACTTGACGGCTCCATTTTCAACTCCACCCCCGACTGCTCTCGGCTAATCTCGTTGACTGCCGCCTGTAGCTGTAGCAAAGCCACTAGATGGCAAGCCTGCAACCATTAGCAGAAAAAGCGTAACGGCTAACGCCAGTCTGGCAGTACATGGGAAAGGGGACCAGAGGCCATTTTCTTTGAATGGATGTCAATGGAGGAGAGGCTTTACTACGCTGAAACAGCTTTTTAGAGGAAATGGCTCATTATTTAATGAATCGACAGCCTATGTGCTAATATTCAACGTGTTTTACACTAATCATTATCATTTTTTTTGGTTATTAAGGAAGAAGTGATCCAAATTAGCTGTTGTGCTTTCTCCAATAGTAAGTAATACAGACCTTCTCATCTCCCTAAAGTAAGAAAAGCTCTGGCTGTAATTCATGTTGAACACACCTATAAGGATCAGGGGAATCACATGACAAGACAGGAAACATGACTAAATATCAAAGTAAAAGACATGAAAACATGAACATAAAACAAATCCCAAAACCAGGCGTGACACAAGTGTATATTATACTTATTGTATGTCAGTTTCTTTGTACTGTAGGATCTATGTGTGTAATATTTTCACTCCTTTTACACCTGTGACAATAATGTTGTCAGGGATTGTCTATGTTTGTTTCAATTTTGAGTGGTTTGGTCAGGTGTTGTAGTACAGTTTCATGCATTTCTGTTAGTTATCATGGCCCTGTTGTGTTTGTATTTTCTTGTCAGTTCTCATCGCATAAGACGCTGGTTGTTCTGTTCTTGTGCTCTGAGGGTTTGGTTTTTGTGTTCTTTGTTTAATAAAAAATGTAGACTGCTGTGCTTGGATTCTTTCCCAATCTTATTTCAACAGGACTGTGACAGACATGACAATAAACTGAACTGAACCATCAATGCTGGCATTGGGCTTCAGTTAAGTAATTGAAGAGATGACAAACTAGAACTTTAATATACATTAGAAAAGATGGATGTAACCTCTGATTGTTACATTGTCCTGAGTCTCTTGGAGATCGACCTCTGGATCAACAGAAAGTTCTTGTTCCCTGACAAAAATCAAATTCCTTTGAAAAGATCATTTGTTGTAGGTGTCTGTTCTTGCACTTTTTATTTTTCATTTAACTTGTTAATTGTCACAAACATACACACATGGAGGAGACAGGAGGTGAGTAACAATCCAATCCAGAGATTTATTGACAAACTTGTAAGTACAGCAAAATGGAATGAAACCGTAGGAATGAGTTCTTAACTGACTGTCCTCGTAACAATGTGTAGAAATGAGTCCAAGAGATTGAGCCACGCCAAAACCAGAGAGCATCGGAGAGATCCACGTGGAGAGAAGCATGAAGTCAGGAATAGCGTTGGCATGTGAACGGTAGACCAGACAAAGGGGGAATTGTGAGAATGTCTCTTATATAGGGCATGGCTCAATGAGGATCAGGTGCAGGTGATTAGAATTCGGGGGATGATGAACGAGTGGGCGGTGCGACTGGGGGTGTGGCAGGTGGAGGTGGCTGTGGTGAATGCCTGACACTACCCCCTCCTCCAGGGGCAGCTCCCGACACCCTTACATGATGTTGAGGGCGACCATGACCGCGAGGGGCAGGGGGATCCGGGTGGTTTCGATGAAAGTCCTGTAGTAAGGTAGGATTGAGTATGTCGCCTCTGGGCACCCAGCATTGCTCCTCAGGCCCATACCCCTCCCAGTCGACGAGATATTCCAGGTGGCCCCCCCGATGCCGTGAGTCCAAGATCTCATGGACCGTAAAGATGGAGGGTTGGTCTAGGACTTCCGGAGGAGGGGGTTCTGCTTCAGCTCCTGTATTATCTGTGGCAGAGGGAAAAAAGGGCTTTAGGAGGGAGACGTGGAAAGTGGGGTGAATGCGGTACCTGGGTGGGAGCTGAAGCTGGAAGGTGACGTCGTTGATCTGCCTCAGGATCTTGAACGGACCTATGTAGCAGGGACTCAGCTTGCAGCAGGGCAGACGCAGACGAAGATCACGGGTGGACAGCCAGACCTGATCCCCTGGCTGGTAAGTGGGAGCAGTCCCTCTTCTGAGTCCCACACTCTCTCGCTCTCTCGAAACCAGTGGTCTACAGCTGGAACATTAGAGGGTTCCTCCGTCCAGGGAAACAGCGGAGGCTGATAACCGAGTATGCACTGGAAAGGTGTTAAGCCGGTGGTATTTTGGCGGAGGGAGTTCTGTGCGTACTCGGCCCACAGGAGGAACCTGCTCCAGCTGTGTTGGTCCTCATGACAGTATGCCCGGAGGTAACGTCCCAGCTCTTGGATCTTTCTCTCTGTCTGGCCATTGGTCTGTGGATAACCGGATGAGAGGTTAACAGAAACACCAAGTAGCTTAAAGAAAGCTTTCCAGACATGTGAGATGAATTGAGGTCCCCGGTCCAACACGATCTCCTCCGGGACGCCGAAGTGACGAAACACCTGCTGGAAGAGATGCTCTGCAGTCTCTAGCGCTGTGGGCAGTCCCTTTAGAGGGAAAAACTTGCACGATTTAGAGAATCGATCAACAATGACTAGTACACAGGTGTTATCTTCCGAGTTGGGGAGATCCGTAACGAAGTCAGCTCCTATGTGGGACCAGGGCCTCTGTGGGATGGGTAATGGTACCAGCTTTCCTGTGGGTAGTTGACGGGGAGAGGTAGACATAGCACAGACAGAGCAGCTTTGGACGTACCTGATGGTATCACAGTGCATACTGGGCCACCAGTAACAAGTTTGAAGGAGCGAGAGGGTCCGTTTGCTGCCTGGATGTCCAGAGACTGGTGAGCTGCACCCAGAAGGGGTTGACGTTGGGAGCGGGGCACGTAGATCTTCCCTTCTGGCCATTCCGGCGGAGCAGGCCCCTGGAGGGTGGCTTGTTGAAAGTTATCATCTTGATCCCAGAGAATGGGGCTGACAATCAGGTTGGATGGAATGATGGGTTCAGGTTCAGAGGGGAAATTGGAGAAACCAAGAAAACATTGAAGTTCTTTCACAGTGTGAGGTTGAGGCCATTCTTGTGTGGCGGAGACCTTCCCCTGATCCATCTGCACGCCCTCGGCGCTGATGATATATCCTAGAAACTGTACAGATGGTTGATGGAACTCACACTTCTTTAGCTTGAGATATAAACTGTGTTCACAGAGTTTGTGAAGCACCTGCTGGATGTGCTGGCGAAGTTCGGCCAAGTTCCGGGAGTAAATCAGAATATCGTCAATGTAGACCACAACGAAACGATGGAAGAACTCCCGGAACACCTCGTTCATAAACGTTTGGAAGACGGATGGGCTGATGGATAAGCCGTACGGCATGACCCGGTACTCGTAGTGATCAGAAGTATGCAGAGTTACTGGCAACAGTGTTAGATTCGTAGTTTCAACCTCAGTAGAAATAATACCCACCACCGGGCGTGGGGGTCTGATGGGGCAGGTACGTATGAGATGTCCAGATTGTCCACAGTATAGACACAATCCCGACGTGATGCGGCGATTACGTTCAGTGTGTGAAAGGCGAGTTGTGTCTATTTGCATCGGTTCTGGTACCGGGAAGCTCGCAGCCACCGAGGCGGGCTGAGGAGCGGTAATCGGTGGCTGGCAGGAGGCTAGCCGCTGGGAAACTCTGGTTGTTCTCTGAAGAAAGGACTCCAGTCCAATGCTGTTGTCGTACAGGGCCATTGCGGCACGGATTTCGGGGTTGAGTCCTTGTCTCTAAGCTCCCAGCAGCGTGATCTCGTTCCAGCCACTAGCCGCCGCCAGCGTGGAGGGTGTAATCATTCACAGAAGAAGTCCCCTGTTGTAAACGGAACAATTGATCAGAAGTGGTGAGTGTACCAGTAGCCGTGCTGAAAACCTCAGAGAAGGTGTGGCAGGTGGAGGTGGCCGTGGTGAATGCCCGACACTAATATTGTTCCTTATTTAATATATTATTATTATTTTTTTTTTTTATATTGTGATTTAATTTTGTTGTTTTATTGTGCTTATGCACATGATGAATTCCAGTGTGACTCAGTTGAAAGAGTGCAAGGTAAAATGTTGGTAGTTAAATAATTAAAATTTTAATTTTTGATCTTTTTTATGATAGAATTTTTAAACTGCCAGTAATATGCACAGTGTATAACAGCAGCATAAAATATCACATTTTTCTATTCATTTATCATCCATCCATCCATTCATTCATTCATTTTTGTTGTGGCCACAGATATCACAATAATTTATCTCTAAATACACCAAGCCAGCATTAATATAGCATTACTATACATGTTATACAAAAATATTATATACACAAGAAATAAATGAATGAATCAGTGAATTTCGGTGCTATTTCAGTACTATATTTAAAGTATAACTTTTTACAACTTATTTTTTTTTAATTTTTTTTTTTCATATTTCTCTATTATTATTATTATTATATTTTCTTTAAAACTTTCTCTGGTTCAACCTGATCAAACGAGCCCAATTAGGGGGGAAACTGCGCAATCTGGCAACACTCTTCCTGGTTCTGCGTTTGAGTTACATGTGTTTGTCTGTAAAGACACAGATGAAACGTCCACTAGATGTCAGTGTCAGACAAATACTCTGAGAAAACAATTTACAGAGAAGTGGAAATTGTATGCTACATCCTAATTTAGTCATTTTAATAATAAATAAGGATGATTATTGTGTAACTGTGTAAAAACAACCATGATATGTTTTGTTTTGTTTGTTTTTTCCAAACATACTTGGCAACCTTGCTAACAAATTGAAAGTGAAAGTGTTTTATATGCAACATTTGCACCTGTTTACAGGTGACCATTTTGAAAAACTGTTAATCAAACTGTGTTTTTTATTTGCTTATGTGGGAATTTACATGTATGTAATGGGAAACCAAGGAGATTTTGAGAACTTGTCTGGTAGCCGAAAATTTTAATCAAAGCAAGTCTTCAGTTGTGGAGCACAAAGGCACTTCCTCATTAACGTAAGTAAGCAGAAAGTACTGACTTAATCATAAAGCACTCAAGAAACATGATTAAATATGGACAAACAGAGATTACAAGATTGTTACATGTTTCACTCTAATGTTCTGAAAACACTTTTTCAAACTTTTATATAATTAATATAATGATCTTTGTAAATGAAAGTTGCTACTGTTGTTTACATTAGAAAGTATTTTTTTAAGTTGTAATAAGGCTGTTTTACGCTGTAAGTAATATGAAATGTGATAAATGTATTTCAGTCATAGATATTACTCATGAATTGTATTTATTAATCAATATAAAGAGAATAGCTCACCTTTATGTTGGCTTAATGTCTGCTTCCAGAAACCTTTAAACACATTGTGCATTTCATAAAATAATGACAATAGATAAACCCATGATATTGTTTCAGACCGTAACACTGGACTTCCCATAGTTGATGACACTATAAAATAGTTAATTTTCTAAGGGAAATGTTGTTTTAAGGACTCTAATACAACAGTTTTATAATTTAAGCTGAACTTGACATTGTGTAATGTAGCGTTTGTGCCCATTTCACAAATCACCATTAATATGCTAATCGGCACAAACCAAGGGTATTATGTATAAAACTTTGCATAGATTTCATCCTAAATGTGCATACACAGAAAAGGCAGATTTTGCATTTTCAGGTTTATAAAACTGTATATGTTCACCAGAACCTGTGAAAAATTCCCTTTAGAAATCCTAGTCAGCAGAAGATTGTGCTTCCATGCATCCGCACCTTGTATCCTCTTCTAAACAATCATATGTATATATAGCTTACAATGCCTAGTTTTCTATCCATGTCAGCAGTTTTACAGTAGTATCATTAGACCTATTCAAACTCACTAATGTACCTTTCAACCACTGAACGAGTCCATCAGTGTCTGTCATTGTACCGTCTATGTTGCAAAACCATTAACTAGTGACCATCATTAACTATTAAACTGCAGCAAGTTAAGTGATGTGATGAGAATGGTATAAAAGTGAATGTAAATGTTTTTTAAAGTAAACCTAGATGTTTTGCCATTGTAAATAGACAGAACAGATTTTTTTCCAATACAGAATATCTTAATATTTTTAATAGAATGATTTACAATGATTTTTTGTGATTGTTTGTCTCTTCCATCTAGAGTCAGTGGTGGAGATCAAACTGATCAGATCCATCATGGATGAAGCTCAAACATCTGGAAATGAAGATTGGAGGTGCAGGTACATTGAGTAACACTTATGTTATAGAAATAATGTGTGTGTGTGTGTGTGTGTGTTTTAATTGAAAACAATACCATAAACACTCCTCAAGGGTTATTGTTTGTTTGTTTGTTTGTTTGTTTGTTTGTTTGTTTTTTCATAAAAATACTTTCTGAAGTATATTAAAATAATTCTCATTATAATGGTTTAAATCTGTTCTGTTTTAGTTCAGTTCATCAGAAGAGATCAGAACCAGAGCCCAGCTGTGTGTCTATGAAGAGTGACGCATCTATAGAACAGCCAATCATGTTTAAAAGTGAAGATACACAGCCTGATCTCAGGTATAACATTTGTATAAAAACATGATTATAGCATGACATATTGACATTATCCTCAATTCACAGATTTTGTATAAACAGTGTATGAATTGATAAAGTGCTCTTTGAAGTGTATTTGGTAATAATAAAAAAATAGTTTGATGCTTACATTCATTTAAAGGATTTGCTTCAATCTCTGTCTGTTCTGTTTTAGTTCAGTTTGTCAGAAGAGATCAGAACCAGAGTCCAGCTGTGTGTCTATGAAGAGTGACGCATCTATTGAACAGCCAATCATGTTTAAAAGTGAAGATACACAGCCTGATCTCAGCCTGAGGTATAACATTTGTATAAAAACATGATTATAGCATTATCCTCAATTCACAGATTTTGTATAAACAGTAGAGTTGGGGTACTCAGACTCAAGTCTGGTCTCAAATACAATTTTTAGCGGACTTGGATGCATTTTTACTCGGACTTGACTCCGATTCCAACCAGTCAGTGGGGCAGGGACAGTTGACGGAAATGTCACTGACTCAATGCATTATCACGACAGAATCACTTGTTAAGTTTAATAAATCTTCTTTAATGTATACAGTGAAGATTTTGCAGTGTTTTATTTTTACATTTATTACTTCATGAAATGTCTGCAGTATAGGCTATTTCTGTAGAAGCCTTTAGACAGACCTATTGTAACGCCACACCAGCAGAGGGAGCCCTTGCCCATGTGCTGACTGTTACTGCTCCCTCTGCTGCTTCTATGGTTACTTCCTGTTTGGTGGCCATATAAGGAGGGCCATGCCAAACAGGCCTTGCAAAGTATTGTTTTGCTGATGTGGATTCTACCAAGCGTTTTCCCTGTTTTCATTGCCTTGTTTCATGCCATTGCCATTGCCATAGTCATTGTCTTGTTTCTTTGTTATTTTCATTGTTTTGTTTCATTTGTTACTTTGGACTTCCCACTGGTATTTTGACCCTTTTGCCTGCTTTTGGATTACGCTTTTGTCTTGCCCTGGTTATCACTGTTTGTTTGGAGATTGACCCTGCCTGTTCACCACGTTGTGTTCTATTGCAGCTTGCACCTGGTTTCATCTACGCTGTCTGTCGAGTCCCATTATAGAATACTTTGCCACCCACAGATCCAGCAGCTTTTGAATACCAGATCAAGCATGAATCCTGCAGACCGTCTCGTTCGTCTTTGTCAAGGTAACCGGCCCATAGAAGATTATGTGGAGAACTTCTGTGAGCTGTGTTACAAGGTAGACCTAAAGGCTCCTAAAGGTCATTTTTCGGACATGCCACGTTTAATGCCACGAAATACCCCTCAATGGTCTCTTGAACGATATATTGACTTTGCACTCCGGTTGACTGGTTCACCATTTACTGTGGGGGTTGCTGATGAGGAACCTTGCTATCCCCCAGTATCTGCCAAAACTGGAAATTTTTGTCATGTCTGGAATAATTCAAGTCGCATCAGAACCCTCTCACATCATGCCTGCTAAGCCAAAGCCTGCTCATGTTATGACTAAGAAGCCAAAGTCTACTCATGTCATGCCTGCCAAGCCAAAGCCTGCTCAAGTCATATCTACCAAGCCAGAGCCCTCTCACGTCATGTCTGCCAAGCCAAGGCCTGCTGACCTAATGACTGTTAAGCCAGAGCCTGCACTCGTCACGTCTGCCAAGCCACAGCCTGCACTCGTCACTTCTGCCAAGCTACAGCCTGCTCACGCCACACCTGCCGCTCCAGGGCCTACTCACATCATGCCAGCCACCCTTCAAGAGTCTGCACCTGTCATGGCCACTCTCCCAGAGCCAGTTCACAAGATGGCCGCCATCCCCAAGACAGTTCACAAGATGGCTGCCATCCCCAAGACAGTTCACAAGATGGCTGACATCCCCAAGACAGTTCACAAGAAGGCCACCCCATCAGAGTCCCCAGGCAAGATGGCTGCCACGCCTCAGCCTCATCATGCCGTGGCCATCTTATCTGAATCTTGTCTCATGTCTGCCATACCCAAAGCAAATCAAGTGATGGCTGATCCTCTGATGTCAAGTCAGAGCTGCACTTTCAGTGCCAAGTCAAGTTACAGCTGTGTTTTCTGAACCACGCAGAGCCCACGCTACCAAGCCACGCAGTCTTGACGCTTTCTAACCTCACAACCTCCACAACCTCAAGCCCGGCAGGCATCCCACTGTCTGCTGTGCTGCCTGTAATGGCGGTCGCCATCTTGAGCATGTGGGCTACACACTGCACTCCTGAGGCCTCGTCTGTCCACGAGTCTGCCCCAGAGGCCTCGTCTGTCCCAAGTCTGCCCCAGAGGCCTCGTCTGTCCACGAGTCTTCACCAGAGGCCTTGCCTGTCCACAAGTCTATGCCAGAGACCTCTCCTGTCTACGAATTTGTGCCAGTGCCTCCAGAGGTGGCAGCTCCTGCTGCAGAACCTCCTGAGGAGGCGGCATCTATCCATGAATTCACAGCCTCTTCTGTCCATGAGTCTGCCCCCAAGACCTCTCCTGTCCATGAATTTGTGCCAGTGCCTCCTGAGGTGGCAGCATCTGCTGCAGAACCTCGCGAAGAGGCAGCGTCCACTGCAGAATCTCCGTGGGTGGCAGCTCCTGCTGCAGAACCCCCAGAGGTGGCAGCTGCCTGTCCTATCATGGTCACGGATACCATCAAAGAACTGTTTGCCTGCCATGCCACGGTGAGGGAGGCCAATCGTGAACTCTCTGCCTGTCCTGTCATGGTCATGAAGGCAGTCATCGAACTCACTGCCTCTCCTATCACGGCCATGGAGGCCAATTATGAACTCGCTGTCCATGTTTCTGCTCTGCCTGCTCCGCCACGGCTCCCTGCTCTGCCTGCTCTGCCAAGGCTTCTTGCTCTGCCTGCAACGGCATGGCTCCAAGCTCCTCAGGATCAAACATGGTACACTTCTGCTTCAGTGTTTTACTGTCAGCCACTGCTTCACGGCCCAGGTCCTCCAGTGCTTCACTGTCTCCCACTGCTCCACGGCCCAGGTCCTCCAGTGCTTCACTGTCTGCCACTGCTCCAGGGCCCAGGTCCTCCAGTGCGTCACTGTCTGTCACTGCCCCATGATTCAGGCCCACCTCCTCTGAATGGACCTGGTACCCCCATCCCACCCCCTGGTCTATCTCTGTTTCCCCACCCTCCTGGACTGTTGTTTCTTAAGTGCCAGGAGTCGCTCCTAGAGGGGGGTATTCTGTAACGCCACGCCAGCAGAGGGAGCCCTTGCCCATGTACTGACTGTTACCGCTTCCTCTGCTGCTTCTATGGTTACTTCCTGTTTGGTGGCCATATAAGGAGGGCCATGCCAAACAGGCCTTGCGAAGTATTGTTTTGCTGATGTGGACTCTACCAAGTGTTTTCCCTGTTTTGTTGCCTTGTTTCATGCCATTGCCATTGCAATAGTCATTGTATTGTTTCTTTCTTATTTTCATTGTTTTGTTTCATTTGTTACTTTGGACTGCCCACTGGTATTTTGACCCTTTTGCCATGCTTTTGGATTACGCTTTTGTCTTGCCCTGGTTATCACTGTTTGTTTGGAGATTGACCCTGCCTGTTTACCACGCTGTGTTCTATTGCAGCTTGCACTTGGATCTATCCACGCTGTCTGTCGAGTCCCATTACACCTATCTGATAAACGTAAAACTTAAAATTATTTATACTTTTGTTTGTAAGTAATACTTGGGGTGTTTACTTGCCTAAGTTTGAGAATGTTTTACTTATATTAGTTTTTTCTGTATTAAACTTTTTTTTTTTTTTTAAACATGGTGGCAGTTTCTAGCTTCAAAGAAAAATATTTTTTAAAACATTTTTGCAGCAATAGTTTTTATGGGTCCAAAACCACCTTGGGTGTGAATGATTTTCTAATAATTCAATGGCCGTCATCAATTATTCCTTACATAATGTAATTTATTGTAATCAATGTAACTATCCACCTTATGTTTTGCATACAAGTGGGTGCAGCCATTTGTACATTTTTTTTTTTTTTTTTTGGTCTGGCTTCCGGTCTCATCCACTTCCAGTTATTTTTAGCTGCACAAAAAGCTTGTTTTGCTGCTTGATATTGCAAACTGGTGTGTCTTACCATATTATTTTAATGTATTATCTTAATTATGAACACACTGGTTTGTAGTGCAAACTGTTTTACCGTGTACTGCACTTCGATATTCTTCTCGTTATTTCCCTATGGTGGATTATGAACCGGACATCTAACACATTACCAGAAAACGTCTTACTTCTGCGCTGAAAAAAAAGGTAGATAAATGCATAAAAAAATATATTTAAAAAAAAAAACAGGTGTGAGTTGGCTGTGAATTATGGAAAGTATATGTAGGGCTTTTATACACAGTGTGCGCTGCTGTAAAGACTAAGTTTATCCCTCACAACCTCATTTTCATCCAAGAAAAAATTCTAAATGCCCTCTCTAAGGTCTAACCATTTGTCATATAAAAGCCAAACACACATAGCCACAATCAGAGATAAGAGGTGCATTTTCTGCTCTTAAGGTCCCATTCATCAAGATACCTACTCTGCCGAGCAAAGGCAAAAGACCATAACTTCGATTTTGGTCAAAAATTCGTTATTGATATTTTTGGGACATTCAAGACATCCTTTATCATGTGTATAAGTATCTTGAGTCAATTTAGTTGTTTTTCTGAGAAAATAATGGATTGTCTTAACCGTAACTTCAAAAACCCCTGAAGAAACCAAGGCAGAACACCTTATAACACCAGTTACTGCTCTTTGACTTTGTTTGGAATGCTCAAATTGAGTTATATGGTGTTCTGCTTTTGTTTTACTGTCCATTAAAGTCTGCTGCATTTTATTTATGGTGTAACTTGTATACTTTCATACAGCTGATCTGTCACTGAAGCATTAGACAAACAAATTGGATAGATAGCGATCGGCCAGACAGCTCCATATAATAATGCACTGTACAGAGATATTTGGCAGCAATATGTAATTGTGAATAATCTTTAAAGATTTTTTTTTTTCCTTTTTATAATGCAGATTATTCAGCAGGCTGTCAGTTTTAGTTGGACACGTGTGGAATCGAATGCCGTAGCATGTAGCATGATCAATTTGCAATTAAATTCATATCTTACCTTTTCTTGTAACCCAATAAAATCAGTCCATAAGCATTCTGGCCTCTCCTGCTTGCTGGCATTTATATCAATCCACAAGTCGTTCTTTTAGGTTAGGCTATTTCATTCAAGTCGATATGAAAGCTATTATGCTTTGTCTAGCGTTCTCTTACGTAAGTGTGGTACAAGTACAAGTACTAGTAGTGGTACTCAGGCTCCCTCTAGTGGTACACAGAGGACGTTACCGCATTTTGCCTTGGTGTGACTTCTCACTTTTTGCAGACACTGCAAAGGCAGAGTACGCTAACTTCGAAATAGGGGTAAATATCAAGTTTGAGCTCACAATTTTCATAATTTTCATTGCTAAAACATCTAATTGCCAAATTTCCAGTGTCCTACCCATAATTATTTGACTGGACAAATAAAAAACTTTTAAGTCATTTTTCTCATTTTCACACTCTAGTGAGTTAAGGTCTTTTGCCTTTGTAGGGCAGTACTGCTTTACCCTTAATTTATACATTTACTATAACGATAAATAAAGTCAAGTCACACTCTTTAATTTTTCACATTCTAAAACCTGTTTCACTCTGAAATATGTCACAATATATAGACCTTTTTCCTGAGTAAATGATGAGCACTGCCATTAAAATTCTAACTTCCGATTGGATGCTCTTCTGTTCCGGTCTCCATAGGAACCCATTCAAACAGTGCCCATCTGTTTTTAATGTAGATAACATTGGCAGCTTCGTGTCATCTACACAATCATTAAACTTTGAAGAGTGAGGCACTGATAAATGATAGTAATTGTGCCATTGCAAAGTGATGGTGTTATATGGAGCCGTGTGCTTTTTAAAAACATTTTAATAGGTTTAACATTAGATGATCAACTCGGAATATAAACACTGGAGACTGGAAATGCAAAGCATTCTTCAGGTTAAAAGGCAGGCTTCCGTGCTCAGGAAAATGTCTAGAAGTCAGCCATAACTCATGTTACATGACTTTAAGTTTGCTTAGCAGAGTAGGGCACTAATTATGAGATGTCGTGAAATCAAAAATCAAAATGGCAAGATCCAATAGAGGTTTGCTTTTCATACATTTCAAATGACATTGTGTTTTTCTAGTTGTAAAGGTTAAAAACAAGGGTGCCCAAACTCGGTCCTGGTCCTTGATTTAGCTCCAACTCACCTCAACTGATAAGATACAAAAGATACTGACAAACAGTAGTGTTTCCTTGGACTTGGACTCGACTTGGACTCGACTTGGTGCTTACATTCATTTAAAGGATTTGCTTCAATCTCTGTCTTTTCTGTTTTAGTCCAGTTCATCAGAAGAGACCAGAAATAGAGTCCAGCTGTGTGTCTATAAAGAGTGACATGTCTATGGCTTGTCATGAACAGTTCAAGAGTAGAGATTTATGGCCTGGTCTCAGGTATAACATTTCTTAAAGAGATATGATCTGAAGATATGATTCAGAATACGTAAGACATGGTGCTTTTTTAACTAATGTGGTATTTTAAATTTTACAGCTATGAAGTCCTCAACACATTTAGATCAAATCTTATGAAGAAGTTTGAGTGTCTGTATGAGGGAACAGTGACGCAGGGAAACCCAACACTCCTGAATGAGATCTACACAGAGCTCTACATCACAGAGAGTGAGAGTGGAGAGATCAGTAATGAGCATGAGGTGAGACAGATTGAGACACAATCCAGGAGAACAGCAACAGAGGACACAGCCATCAAATGCAATGACATCTTTAGACCTTTACCTGGACAAAACAAAGCCATCAGAACTGTGCTGACAAAGGGAGTCGCTGGCATTGGAAAAACAGTCTCTGTGCAGAAGTTCATCCTGGACTGGGCTGAAGGGAAAGAGAATCAGGACGTCCAGCTCATATTTCCTCTTCCTTTCAGAGAAATCAACTTGATGAAAGACAAAACATTCAGTCTTTCAGATCTTCTTCATGTCTTTTTCCCTGAAACAAAAGAAATGGAAATATCCAGTGATGAATATAAAGTGTTGTTCATCTTTGATGGTCTGGATGAGTGTCGCCTGTCACTGGACTTTAAGAGCAAAGTGAAACTGTGTAATATATCAAAATCAGCTTCAGTGGACATGCTGCTGATGAACCTCATTGAGGGGAGTCTGCTTCCCTCTGCTCTCATCTGGATCACCTCCAGACCAGCAGCAGCTGATCTCGTCCCCTCTGAGTGTGTCCATCGAGTGACAGAGGTACGAGGCTTCAATGAGCCACAGAAGGAGGAATACTTCAGGAAGAGAATCAGTGATCAGAGTCTGGCCGACAGGATCATCTCACACCTGAAGTCATCAAGGAGTCTCTACATCATGTGCCACATCCCAGTGTTCTGCTGGATCTCAGCCACTGTTCTAGAGAACATGTTGAGTCGAGCAGAGAGTGGAGAGATTCCCAAGACTCTCACTCAAATGTACACACACTTCCTGATCATTCAGACCAACATCAAACATAAGAAGGACTATGAGAAGAAGGTGACAGATGAAGACATGATCCTCAAACTGGGAAAACTGGCTTATCAGCAGCTTGTGAAAGGCAACCTGATCTTCTATGAGGAAGACTTGAGAGAGTGTGGCATTGATGAGACAGAAGCATCAGTGTACTCAGGACTGTGCACTCAGATCTTCAGAGAGGAGTTTGGCTTGTATCAGGGGAAAGTTTTCTGCTTTGTTCATCTGAGCATCCAGGAACATCTAGCAGCTCTACATGCACATCTCTCCTGTACAATCAAGAAGAGAAATGTGTTTGACAGATCCTTAAACTGGATGATTTCTAGTCTGCATCAGAGAGCTGTGAATGAGGCTTTACAGAGTAAGAATGGACATCTGGACCTTTATTTGCGGTTTCTTCTGGGTCTCTCGTTAAAGTCCAATCAGACTCTTTTACAAAAACTACTGCCACAGGCAGGAAGCTGTTCCTACAACAAAGAGGAAATGGTTGAGTACATAAAACAGAAGATCAGGGAGAATCATTCTCCTGAGAAATTCATCAATTTGTTCCACTGTCTGAATGAACTGGGTGATGATTCACTGATGCAGGAGATCCAAGGTTATCTGAAATCTGGAGAAATAAAAGAAATCAAACTCTCATCTTCACAGTGGTCAGCTCTGGTTTATGTGTTGCTGACATCAGAGCAGAAGATGGATGTGTTTGATCTGAAACAGTTTATTGGATCACAACATACAGCAGATGAAGTTCTTCAGAATCTGTTACCAGTGGTTAAAGAATCCAGATCAGTTCGGTAAGTAACACTGAAAACAATCACTCCACTTTTAAAACTTGATCATATTTATGATTTCAGTTTGTGTTTTCTTACCAAAGCAACAAAATGTGGAAAACTCTCACATTTCTATCAGTAAGCAAGAGAGATGTGTGAAGTTACACATAATAAACCAGCTGAGAAGGTTTTTGTGTGTCTGTGTGAAAGCTGATGATTGTAGACCTCAGTGTAGAAGATGAAGAACTGAATGGGGGGGGGGGGGTCAAAACCGATAGCTAATAGATTTGAACTTATTGTACTCGATTGTGTAGGTTTTACTGTCTAAATTAATAACATTTGCACTTCGCAAAAAAAGTTCACTTTTTTTTCTTTAATTGCAGATGGTGTCTATTCATCTTTCATGTTCTTTAATCTGTAAAAGTTGGGTTATTTTGGTGTGACAGATGAAGGTTGTGCTGCTATACTTAAAAAAAAAAAAAAATTGACGACAGGCCTTTGAATGAAATATTTGCACACCTACGGTTTCCAATAACTCAAAGAACTGGAGTCAATTTTTCTGCTTATACTACAGTTACCACAAATCAAGGCATTGCTCAGATTATGTATTTTAAGACATTTGTCAGGTTTTTGTCCTTAAACTCTCTTGTGTGTAGGACTAATTTCTTATGCTTCACATCTCAAAACATCTTAAGGTAATTCTAGAACAACAGACCTAATAATGGGCATAAAAAAATATTTGTGGTTTTCATCCTATTATTTACTCTTGTTACGTGGAGTGAGAGGCGAGAGGCGAGCGGATCCACTTGCGAGCTTTTATTAATAGGACGAGACAAAGACATGGTCGTACAGGCAGGGTCGAAAACAGGAGCAGACAGGTATATCACGGGCAAGACGTAGAGAATAATCCAATAACACGAGCAGAGTCCAGAAGGCAGGCGGCGAACAGTCAAAACGGGGAAGCCAGGCGAGAGAACTAGGAACTAGGAACTAGGAACTAGGAAAACGCTAAAGAATGAACACAACAATAACTCACAATACTCCGTGGCTTGCAAAGGGAAAGACCGGGGTTTTTATAGCGCCACTGATTGGTCACAGGAATCGACGCAATAGGCGCGATGGGTGATGGGAGTAGTAGTCCGGGGTGCAAAGCAGCAGTCTGTGAGAAGTGACAGGGTGAGAGCGACATCTGGCGGTGAGCGGACCGCAAGACACCGACCAGATTCGTAACATAGCCCCCTCCCAAGGAGCGGCTTCCAGACGCTCCAACCGAAAAACAGTCCAGGGGAGCAGTGGGAGGGCCAGGAGACTGAGGCAGAACCGGCGAGGCGGAAGCCTTCCAGGGTGGAGCCGGAGGCGGAGCAGGAGGCGCAGGAGGCCTGCAGGGCGGAGGCGGAGCAGGGGGTGCAGGAGCCCTCCAGGGCGGAGCCGGAGGCGGAGCAGGAGGCGCAGGAGCCCTCCAGGGCGGAGCCGGAGGCGGAGCAGGAGGCGCAGGAGCCCTCCAGGGCAGAGCAGCCCTCCAGGGCGGAACAGGAGGCGGAGCAGGAGGCGCAGCAGCCCTCCAGGGCGGAGGCGGAGGCAGAGCAGGAGGCGCAGGAGCCCTCCAGGGCGGAGGCGGAGCAGGAGCCCTCCAGGGCGGAGCAGGCAACGCCAGAGCCCTCCAGGGCGGAACCAGACGCAGAGCGGGAGGCGGAGCAGCCCTCCAGGGCGAAACAGGAATCTGCGTCACGGTCTGGGACCTGGGGAGAGCAGGGACAGAGGAGGCAGACGGAATAGGGGGAGTAGGCGCAGCAGCCCTCCGGGGCGGAACAGGAGGCGCAGCGGCCCTCCGGGGCGGAACAGGAGGCGCAGCGGCCCTCCGGGGCGGAACAGGAGGCGCAGCGGCCCTCCGGGGCGGAACAGGAGGCGCAGCGGCCCTCCGGGGCGGAACAGGAGGCGCAGCGGCCCTCCGGGGCGGAACGGGAGGCTGCGTCATAGACTGGGACCTGGGAAGGACAGTGACAGAGGGTGCAGACAGGAAAAAGGGAGAAGCAGAGAGTTTAGCGGATAACGCCCCCTCCATAAGAGGTTCTACGGCAGGCGCCGACACCTCTGGAGGCATTGGCGCAGCTTCTCCGCTGGGGAAGGCCTCTGGAGCAGACTTGAGACCCAACGGGACCTCTGAAGCAGGCTTGAGATCAGAGGGGAGTTCTGGAGCAGGCTGGAGACCAGACGAGAGCTCTGGGTCAGGCTGGAGACCAGACGAAAGCTCTGCAGCAGGCTTGAGATCAGAGGAGTTCTGGAGCAGGCTGGAGACCAGACGAGAGCTCTGGGTCAGGCTGGAGACCAGACGAAAGCTCTGCAGCAGGCTTGAGATCAGAGAGGAGTTCTGGAGCAGGCTGGAGACCAGACGAGAGCTCTGGGTCAGGCTGGAGACCAGACGAAAGCTCTGCAGCAGGCTTGAGATCAGAGAGGAGTTCTGGAGCAGGCTGGAGACCAGACGTGGCCTCAGGGGCACAGTGTGCAGCCCACACACACCAGATGGCAACCGCCATTAAAGGTAGAGCAGCAGCGGGAGGTTGTGGTGGGTCCAGTACACCGGCTATCATGATAGGCCGTGATCGTGGGATATCAGACGAGGCATGGCACGGCTCTGGAAGGTCAGACGAGACGTGACTTGGCTCTGGACGAATAGACGAGACATGACGAGGCACTGGGAGGTCTGATGAAACATGGAGAGGCTCTGGGCGGTCAGGCGGGTCAGGCGGGACGTGACTTGACTCTCTCTATTGTCATTAACACAAGCAGTATATAACACACAGTACTTCATAGTACAATAATTAGAATAAATAAGTCCACATGTCTCCTAGAAACCTAGAATATTAACAAAAGCATTGTTTATTTAAAATATTCAGATAAACATTTAAACAATAACAAAAAAATGACCAATTTTGTTGCTGCTGGAAAGGGTTCCTAAACAGTGCTTAATGAAGAAAACTGAGACAAGATGATCCATATTGAGGTATCCAGCAAACAGACACTCATGACATCTGTGTTCAGTCAGTGACACCGTGCATTTTGATGCTTTCTTTACACTGAGGGCAGTTGACATCTTAAGATGGAAGACAGAGAAAGCGTCATTAGACCTAGAGAGTACAGCTTAAAATCCCCCTTAGTTTTGGTCAATGGTGGCTTGTTCATACTTCACACAGGTTTACAATAATTTTTAACACCAAAATAAGCAGCTCTTCCTATTTACAGAACAAAAATGACCCTTCTAATCTTTTAGACGCAAGTAATTGATGAAAATATTATTTTTCTTCTGTAAGCTTAATAACTGTATTTATTTATTTATTTATTTATTTTTTTTGGACAAATGTCCCTTTCTTCAGCTGCAAATTGTCCATTGTCAAAATTCCTAATAAAAAAACTTGTCTTCGTAATTCAAAAGTTTCTTTGAATTATCCAGATCTACTGTTCTCAGTGATCTAAGTCCCTTACATTGTGCCACAGCGTCCATGTTTTTAAAGCCACTTCCAACAGCTTCCAGTAATTGTTAAATTTTTTTTGTTAAATTGCTTCTCTTTTTGTTAAAAAATTTTTTGTTAAAGATTTTATCCATTCCGGGCTTTAGCTTTGTTTCCATGCACCTGTTTGTTTGCACATTTTGGAATATCGCATAAAAAAAACTCAATGTAAATTCTAAAAATGCACATATAAAACTTATGCACACAATTGAGTAGCATAAACTTTTTATCCAATGAAAAAGAATGCATGTAAACTACGATGGAAACACTTTTACCGAATAAATTAAAAAGTCATGTGACTGCATAATGGAAGGGCATAACTTGACTAACCAGCGGACCCATCTCATTGCACAGCATCAGAAATGTTGTTTTGGTCATTCTGAAATGCCTAAGCAAAGTCTGTCATCAAAGTGTTTCTGTAAAATGGTCCTACACGAATGCATTCCCAAACAGCAGGCATCTGCCTCTAAAAGCAGTGACCACATTTCTATTTACTGTTTCCTACACTGGTCCCCCTCAGTCAGTCATGCTCGACGTTGCGTCGACTGACGTCTATGGGGTCTCACTTGGGAGCCCAATCACCTCTGAGCTTAAGAAGAAAACGCCAATGAACACTGGCGAGTGGAATTTGCATGCTGCACTCCCCTGGACATACGGGTATATAAGATGGTGGCGTGCATCCACTCATTCAGATTTCTGCTTTGTAGCCAATCGCTCCAAGCAAAGCTTCACCAACACGCAAAGAAGAAAGAAGAATACTTACCTTGCTGTGGATCTCCTCGGCTGCGGGAGAGCTGATCGTTCTTTGCATTCGAGCGAAGTACAGCCCTTGAGTGCACCGGAGTGCCACAGTCTTTCCCTGGGCAACCAGCCTAAAAGAGTGAATTTTCCTCAGCTTACACGGTCGTTGAGAGCCTGTTGTTCGATATGTCTTTCCGACCGTGTACTTCTGGATGTGGTAGTTTCCTGACTCCTAGCGACGGTCATGATGGCTGTCTCACATGTCTGGGCCGTCAGCACACTGAGACAGCATTCATGGATGATACATGCCCACATTGTGAGCGCATGTCCATGGCTGCACTTAGGTTACGTCTCTTGTTCGCAAGCAGGCACCCTTCCGTTCCTCCCCAGTCTAGTTCATCAGGCCGTCAAGGCTTCGTGGCTACATTGGTTAGGAAGAAGGGCTACCTGAGGGTTACAGTACAGAACGGTATGCCGGGTAAGTCCCATGGACAGCTAATATACATTACAGGTGCAAACATAAGATAAACATGATAAACCTCGGACATTCATCGTGTTTAAATGACAAAATGTTCATTCTGAAATCTGAATAAACATTTATGCTGCGTATAATTTGCCTTACAGTTAATCACTGTTTATGCTGTTTTGTATGTTTTTATTCGTACAGGCTAAATGCATGTTTTAACAATTATTTCGTTAACATCATTTTGAAGCAGGTAATGATTTAAACGTTTGATAATTCAGCCTACATAACATTCATGTTGAGATAAATGTTAATAATAAAATGTTAATAATGCAAAAATGTCAAATGTAACATTCTGAATATAGAAATATCAAATGATTTAAATAAAATAATAAAAAATAAAATGAAAATGAAACTTTAAAAATGAAACTAACTGTCAGCAGATGGCGGTAAGTCACTGATTTTATCACTGAGTCATTCATTCGGAAATGAAGCAAGCGATCAACTCTCTTTACGAAAGAATAATTGAATCAATCACTCAGATTCGTTTAAAAAAGCACGTTCATTCATAAATAAAACACAGCTGTGTTTGAGTAGAGATGCGGCTCAGCTGTGACTTTGTTACAGACTATTTTCATTGATGAAATTGGGCAAAATAAGGTTAGCCAGTTATAGTCAGATAATGTAAGGCACTTAATATGAATTTGCGCAGTCTTTAAGAGTTTGAAATAGATGCATCGCATCGACATTAAAATATACACATAACTTGGAGAAATAATGCTGACTAATTACATATGGTACGGATTTAAATACATGGAGCTCTCCAAGATTTGAATTTTAATTCAGCATGGAGCAATATAGTAACAGAGGCTTGTGTTGTATTATTTATTGTATATTCAAATCAATTTCAGATACTAATACCAGATACAGGTTCATGTTTAATATGTCCTACATAATTCCTTACATAAAGAAATATATTGTGTGTTGATCAGTTAACTGTGTCGGCAAGTGCGCAGCTTACACACCCACCTGAACGATTTCAAAACATCGCTTATCCTGCCCGAAAAGACGATAAACATAGCAGATAACATTTTAAGTAAAAATTAATTTTCATACACATATTATAAAAACTAGTCCCGTGTGACTGATACGCTTAAAATCGGTGATTTTAGGTCAGCGGTTTGGCTGGGAGTCATGGTCATCTCTGTCTGTAGGGAATAGTAAGATGGCAGATCGAACACTTCCGGTGGCTTCACTGCCTTATGGCAGTTTAGAACGCAATGAGAAATCCAGTCATTATATATAGATCAGTGTTTCCACTCAGTGATATCGGTCTGTCTTCGTGCCCGTCTATAAAATCGCTGTTGTTTATTATGTGAAGGTACTGGCACATTTGTTATCCATCCACTTACTAAGAAAAACATCTTAACGCAGATGACTTTTTAGCCGAAGCCATTGCTTAGACTCTGCCGTTAGCGCTGTTGTGTTTGAATTTTGGCGCATGTGCAAAAGCGGTGTTGTGATGTTCACGCACAATCGCGTATGTAGTATAATGAACTGCGTTTTAGTGCAATGATGACGAGAGCGCATATGGACAAACAATTAAATGTTGTTAAAAGGTTTTTTTTTTTTTTTTTTTTCTCAATAACTCTATAATACGTTCCTTTTACTACAGCAAGTAACTTATCCAATCATTGACATTTAGTACATTGGCATTTTTCTCCCCTCCCCCCCAGAAAACTGAATTGAAACAATGAAGTTAAGCAAAAATTAATTTTGTTATATGATTTACAATAAGCAGTATCTTTTAGGCATATATGGTTAATAAACTTGCATAAATTCAATATATACATTGGTAACAAATGCTCAAAACGTATAGTACCATATAAATTTTTATATATATTGTTAACATATATGGTCATATCATACATTACAATATACCATTTTAATATATTGTAAACATATATATGGTCATGACATGCAATGCCATATAAAAGTTACCCATATATATACTTTAAATATGTTTATATACAAATTGTACTATGGGAAAGTCATATATGTTATAAACATATATGTACATATATCCAGAAAATGGATATATGTGATAATAATATATTGCCCTATATTTAACACATATGAGAGTATCACTACTGATATAGGGACATATATGTCATATATTACATTTCTGTATTGTTCATTTTACTAAAAAACTTCCAAATTTTTAACACACCAGTAGCCAATTAAAACCACCTGGCCAACTTGGCCAAACAGTTTTCCTTGAGTCCTCCTACCTACTTCCAAAGCTGCACACTTTTACCAATTCACTTTTGCTGAAGACACGTTACCATAATTCTCTTCAAATCCACACAAAGCAAGGAGGCTTCCAGTTTTTGATTTCTTTTAGATCTCCTTTCTTGGGTAAAAGGAAAGGAAGGAAGGAAGGAAGCAGACCCAGAGCAGTTGGCAGCCATATTGCTATCGCTGCAGCGGCCAGGGAGCAGTTGGGGGAACGGTGCCTTGCTCAAGAGACTCACCTCAGTTGTGGTATTGAGGGTGGAGAGAGTGCTGGTTATTCACTCCCTCCACCTTCAATCCCTGCCGGACCTGGGACTCGAACCCGCAACCTTTCGATTACAAGCCCAACTCCCTAACCATTAGGCCACGGCTGCCCCCAGGGTCAATACTTCCCTTCCTGCAGCTCAAAGGCAGTCATTCTCTGGCAATGACATCACAGAAAACTTCCAACAAGTGATTGCCCAACAAATCCCAGAAAGCTTTATAGAAATCAATGGTTAGACCTTCTAACCCTGGAGCCTGACCATTCTCCATGCTCATTAAGGCAGTGCATAATTCTCTGAGAGTTAGTTACCAACATTCCTTCTGAATCATCCTGCACTTGGGATAGGCCTCTGAGAAATCTTAGCAAAAGCTCACTATCTTCTGCAAGCAGATGGGTACCTGACGGATGAACCACTAATATTTGACGTAACAGGTGGAATAATATTTATGTGTCAGTAGCAGTGCAGGTGTGGGTTGGATGGGTGACAGGCATGGGCTGGTTGCGGGTACAACTGCCAAGTATTGCTACTGTAACGGGGGTTTTAGTGTAGGGGAAAATGAATAATGGCTGCCCTGGCAGTTCGGATAACGAAAGGATCTTAGTCCCCGTTCTCCAAGCTTTTTAGTCTCTTTACACACTTATGTATGTATGTGGTTCCTCACCTTATTGTGTTGTGACACTAAAGATCGACAAGGGTAGGCTTCAGGTTTACACGGTAGCCTCCTGAAGTAAATTGCATATGTGAGAATGCTGTCTGATACGCTCCTCCCTTCCCAGATCTAATAAAGTGAGTGAGACTCCCCTACTCCCTGACAGCTTTCAACAAAAAGATACACTGTAAATAAGTGCAAAAGGAAATATAATTTATTCTTTTAGATTTCCTTTTCCTATGATTACTTATTCTCACTGTTTGAGCAATCAAGTAAATGAAAGAAAATAAAAGGGTTTACAGTTGTTATGTTGTCTTTTGAAATCACACTATTACCTTCCAATACAACAGTTGAAACGTTCACTTACAGTATGACAAATCCCCTTTCATACATCAAAATGAAACACTTTCAATTTGTCAATGTGTAAACTCACCAATTCTCTGTTTCAAATGATCACCTTCAAACAATCACATTTGGAAAATACAACAAATAAAGTATTCACAAAGAAATTTCACCTTAAGATGAGCACTTATATGAAACGTCCCTTTTTTAAAAGGTGTACACACAGTTCTGTAGCATACTTGAATTACCACAGTTCACTGTTTATCAGTTCAGTTGTCCAAAAAAAAATGGAAAAAAACAAGAAAAAAATACCAAACAATGAATTAGAGTACGTTGTCTGGACGTAAGGTGCGTTGAAATAAACTGTAGATTACTTAGCTGAAGTAATGTTATCTTCCAAAAATGCAACCTTTATAAGAATAAGAGAGGAAGGTGGAGAACAAGTTAATAAATTATGATTTTTTAACAGATTACTTGAATAAATTATGAATTTTTTACAGATTACAGTACTGGTATATTTAATATTGAAAATGTAATATTTTAATACATTGCAAACTCACAAAATAAAAAATGGTGTGTGAATAGGTTACACCGTCTTGTTGTTTTGGATAAGAACAAAATGTCAGGTCGTATTTAAATTGATATTTTAATTAAAAAGTGTTTACATATTCTACACTTGTGGCGCACACACACGCATTAGGACAGGTCAGATTCCTCCGTTTCCCCTTCATGTGAGCCCCTGTTATCAAGCTCCTTACAGATGAAACTCATCTCCTCTCCTCCTCCTGTCTGTCCCTTTGGCCTGCATCACTCACAGCAGAGCAAACATGTTCTTGATAACGCTGCTGTGTACATTTCGAAATTGCAGACGACAAGGCACATTTTGTGGAATCTGCCTCCAAATGTTTAGGCTACTTTTCCGTGCGCCTTGAAGCACCACCGTTTTGCTTTAGGCTCTACATTTTGAGAGACTGAGTCCTCTCAAGAGGTGGAAGAGAGGTGAAGCGATATTTACATAAGTGAAGCAAGATTCCTTATCACTCCATCTATATAGTGCTTTGTGATGGGCCACTGTCCCTGCATGATGGGCCGGTCCTTGGCCGGGGGAAAAGTGCATCAACCCAGGGAAAAATTCCCGGTATATGCCAGATTACCAGTCCAGCAATGTCTTTAACATATTCTATTCACATTTTGAAAAAAAGTTTTAGTCTTCATTTAATCTAGGCCTTTTTGACCTCTAAGTGCCTGTATAGCATGGCCCTATGCTTTCTCTCTCTCTCCTGTTTTTTTTTTTTTTTAAATGTATTGTTGACATTTTGGGCTGCATGTCTGTTAATTTTTTGTCACCTTTATTTATTTATATACCACTTTTAACAATACAGAATTGTGACAAAGCGGCTGTACAGTATTAAATAGGAAATAGTGCATCAATAATGCAAAAGGGCAACAGTAAACACTCAATTTTCAGGTAAAGGCAGTTAATCATTGGATTCAATGATGTCATCATCTAGCTCAGTTCAGTTCAAATAGCATACGATATCATTTGAAGAAAAAGTGTCTGATCTGGGTACGGACTGGATCTGGTGAAGAAAGAAACAGACTAATATTAGCGTAGATGCCATTCTTCTTACAATGCACTGAGTACATCAGCTGTTATGGGTTAAGTGGTCCCGGTTCCGGTTGACCTAATTAATGCAGCCTAACAATCCTTTAACGGATTTGAATTATAGGAATATGTTGATGTGTTATGTGTAAGCAAGGTTAAAGAGATGGGTCTTTAATCTAGATTTAAACTGACAGTGTGTCTGCGTCCCGAACAGTGTTGGGTAGATTGTTCCAGAGTTTGGGCGCTAGATAAGCCAGAGTTTGTGCCGCCCGCGGTTGATTTTGATAGTCTAGGTATTATCAAATTGCCAGAGTTTTGAGAACGCAGCGGATGTGAGGGACTATAATGCGATGAGAGCTCACTCAGGTACTGAGGAGCTAAACCATTCACGGCTTTATAAGTAATTAGCAAGATTTTAAAATCTATATGATGTTTAATAGGGAGCCAGTGCAGTGTTGACAGAACCGGGCTAATATGATCATACTTTTTTGTTCTAGTAAATGCATTAACTCAGAATGCCTAATGATTTATTAACTACAGGTGCTTTACTACCTAGCAGACCTTTTAATTCTGCTTTCTCTCCATGGAGAGAATTAACTTGATATGAACTTGACACAACAAATACCTGTAAACTGATGCCTTGTTCTATTTATGACTTACTGACAGAAGTTTACAACAGTCACGTTGTCGTGTCTAGTGTAGAAAGACTTTAGCTGTTGCGGCGCAGCGTAAAACAACACTGTGTTATTGCTTAAATCATGTTTTTACCATATTTTTGTACGTGTGTGGGCAGAATGCTAGAATGGGCTGTAACTGATAAAAATGACCATAATTTTTACACTTTGCCTCCAAGTTGTGCAATAAAATCTTTTAAGGAAAATGTTAGCTGTGGTATATCCCTTACATATAATGTGTGTGTAATGGGTTAAAAAAAATGCCATTTATGAATTCACTTAAAACAATGACATATATGTATTGGCATGCAAAGTTTTTTTTTTTTTTTTTACAAAATGAGAACTTTTCTAGTTGAGGTAACAGTTTCACAGTTTATTATTTTGGCGTTACACCGCCATGCCAGTAGGTGGCGCATCAGGCGCTCGTGAAAGATGCGAGAGATTAACTTCCTGCTGG
Source organism: Cirrhinus mrigala (assembly GCA_036247105.1). Lineage (NCBI taxonomy): Eukaryota > Metazoa > Chordata > Actinopteri > Cypriniformes > Cyprinidae > Cirrhinus > Cirrhinus mrigala. Next base: position 3,109,375 of record CM070010.1, read on the forward strand.
TCACGGGCTCAGGAATAAACTGACTGCCGCTGGGAAAGATGTAATTTCTTGTTAAATTCTGTCTTCTTGCGTTTTACACAGATATATATATATATATATATATATATATATATATATATATATATATATATATATATATATATACATATAAATATTCAAACATATAATATGCATTTAATCAAAATATTCATTTCATTGTACTTGTGTAAATCGAAATGTGTAATACAAAGAGTTTAAATGAGTTTTGAAGTGAATCTGTTTTGTTTTAATTCACTGAGGATTATAAAAACAGCGGAAGAGTGAGTTTAATCATGTTTCATGCATGATTTATGTTGATTGCCTTTCGAAAAATGTTTTATCAGACTGAAATATTGAGTCTGTCATATGTTATATTGTTTGAGAGCGTTTTGGAATTACGTTTCTCCGTGTAGCCTGTGTTGTATTCTCGGTTCAGTCGCCTTTTTGAGTGTTCAGCACGTGCATGTGTGCATGTGCACGAGTTAAATGGAATAAGAGAAAAAAGTTCAGATTCATATTTCAAGTGCAATGAAATTTCAAGTATTTCTCTTGTGAAATCTGGTCTTTAAGACTCTTTGGTAGCTTGATAATTGGTGTATTGTGTTTTTGACACTGTTTGTGCACTCACTGTAAACTCTGAATATGATTATTACAAATCTATGTAAGATTGTATATATTTGTATATGTGCATGCCATTTTACTGTATTTGCTATATTTAAAATCAAACTTGTTTTGCTCTTGTGGCTGCTTCAGTTGTCTCTCTTTCACAACACTGGAAATAGTACTGTATACTGTAATGAAATTTAGCCAAATGTGCAGAGGATGCTGAATTTACTTTTTCATTTTATTTTTTACTGTACTGTATTGTGGTGCATACCAAGTTCATATACAATTCTTTGGTATTTGAGCTTTTCCAGTGGTTTTCATCTGCTGCAAGATTACTTTACAGTAGTAAAAGAAAATTATTTTTTCCCAAAAGTTCATTGCTGAATCAGCAATCTGTAATTCAATTTGTTGTATACTGTAATAGACATTAAGTTGCAAAATAATTCCTAAAAAGAGTTTTTCATTAGTGTTATTGATCTCAAGTGTGTTCACTGAGCAGGAGTCATCGATGTATTTGAATTGTGTGTAAGCATTTAAGAACACCTGTAATAACTAGATTGAAACGTTTGAAAGACAAATGTATGCTGGCTTGTCTTAAAGTCTTGTTTAAAAACATAAATAGTTTGGTCAGTTAGATGTTCTAGATGTTTGCTAAAGTGTTGCTAGTTGGTTGCTAGGATGTTCTGGGTGGTTGCTAGGCTCTTGCTAGTGCAGTTGCTGAGGTGTTGCTGAATTATATGGTTGATAGTGTGAACATTGTTACCAAAACTGATCCAGTTTCAGTGCTTTGAAATTATTATATTTCTTTCTAATGTTAGAAAATTAACATTAAATCATCAACATTAACATCTTAAACTTGCACTAAAACGTGATTTATACCATCTAAGTAGTAATTTAATAGAATTGCTTATATTCTTTAGTGATACAAGCTTAGAAACATTTATAACCTGTTGAAGTTTTTTTATATTGTTTATTGACTTGGTGCCATGATGGATATTAAAATGTTCTTTATTTTTCATTTTCAACAGTATAGATGATTACTTAGTGGTAATGCAATATTTGTGAACACAACTGTGTATGTCAGACTATAAATCCCCAAAAACTACGCATGAGGGCTTGCTTTGGTGTTGCCACCCCTCACAGATCTCAGATCTCAGATTTCACTTGTTAATTCAGCAAAAAAAGGTGTGATTTCTAAAATCCCTCATTTATCAGTGATGAGGTTATAGAATGGAAATGAGTGTTCCTAGTTTGGAAGGAATGGAGAGTTAAAAAGTTCAAGCGTACAGTAATCATGGGATTTGGGGAAAAACAAATACAGCAACTATGTGTGCATTACAATTGCATGTCACCCAGAATATGGTTAAAAAAATTAGCGCTCTGGAAAATTACATTTTTGAGCTTCACAATTTCTGTACACTTGAAAACACTCTCTATCCTTTCAAAAACACTCAAACCACAAAGCACTAAAAATGCAAATCATGTAATAGAGAACTGATAAAAATCCAGTAAATTATATAAAACATTTGCCATCACCATGGAATTATCAGAAAAGCACACAGGTTAATTTAGCATAATTTTACTATTTGCAATTGATGTTTAAAACAGTACAACAATCCAGCCTTGCCACTGAAATGACACTTTCCCTTATTTGTAACCATGTGTTTTGTTTAACCATGTGTCAGTCTAATCAAAGACAACCTAGAAGCTATATGCGGCTTCATAATATATTTTATATTTATGACCTCGAATTTAGATTATCATACAAATTGGTTGTTTGTCCATTTCTAATTGTTATTATTCTAACATTTGGTTATTCTATTTAACGCTTTACTTTATATTTACTCTTTCATGAGGAATGTCGCTCAGGGTGCCTCACATCGGCCGATTTACATAGACAACCCACGATCACAAACCCTCCAGTCTGATCATTAGTCAGAGGTTATGACTAACTATTTAATAGACCGCCTCATGTTTGTCATTTTTTTAAATAGTGGTTCTGTTTAGTCCCCTACAGTCACCTATGTAACAACTTAGTTAAAGCTCAAATAAAATCAGAGGTTATGGCTAGAACTATGAAATATGCCCGAACCATGTTAGTACTCCAGTAGTATTTTGTGTAGGCCCCCATAGCTAATGCAACTGCATAACAACTTAACTAAAGTCAAGCAGTTAGTCAGAAATCTAGAATATCACCTGATGTCCCTCATGCTCTAAGCCTGCCTTGTATTGCCCCACATCCACAAAGCAGCCAGGAGTAAAATGCAAATATTCATGTATTTTGTTGGATTCTGAGGCATTTTACCTTCAAACAAAAAGTAATCCACTGTTACCTTTTTTAAGATATTGAGAGAAAATGTGACTCTTCCCAGATAGCACATGTACGTCTGTAAGATGTCTGTTAAAGATTTCTTGATCTGGAAAGCATCTGCTGTTTACAAACATCTGACAGACATCTGTAAGATGTCAGTTTTACATACATTCTAAATCATAAACATCTTAAAGTCATCTAATAGACATCCTATAGACATATTGCAGATGAGAAAACACTCTAAAAAATATGTCTTGCATATGTAAATGAATCAAATAGATGTCTCTGTGATGTATGTGTGCTACCAGGGTTATGTTCAGTGTTACATCCAATCCATAATTGATTCATTGTCCATTGTTTATGTCAGAATTATTTTGTACAATCTGCCCTTCATCAACATTCTTCACGAAATTATGCAATCTCAGCACTGTTTACATCGTAACACTGTATATGATTGTATAGTGTAACGTCTGTGTATGTATTGAGACAAAAATGTTTTTTGGAGACTGAATGCTGTCTCTTGGCTGATGACTGGCAATCAGTGAAGAGTTTGTGCATGTATGGAGATGAAGGATTGTTTTTGAAGGTTGATTGCTGCTGGAATCGCCCATAAATGTAGCATTTGTTCATGTAGCAATGTAGTATCAGTTTATGCAAGGAGACAAAGGCTGGCTTTTGTAGGCTATTTACCCTGTGAATGACTGCTAATCAATGTGGTTTCAGTGTATTTATGAAGCAGAGAAGCAGGCACTTATGTTAGTGACTCAGACGCATCGTAATCCACTTCAGTCTTGACTCAAGACCCGACCTGAAATTACTTCAGACTTGATTCAACTCAACAAGAAGGACTTGTGAATATTTTAAACATAGCTCAAGTCTTTTATCCTTAACTACTGATTTCATAAAGAAAGAACCTGGAATTTACTTGTGTTCTTTTATTATATTGCATCAAGTATTTCCTTGTTGATGTAAAAGGAACCCTCATCATACCATCCAACAGTATCATTACAGTCAAAGGTTTTTACAAGTCAAATGTTTTCAGATTATAAACACCTGATGAACACATTAATGCTGTTTGTTTTGTTCTCCAAACAGGCTTTGTGGGTGTAATCTCACTGCTCAGTCCTGTGAAAGTTTGTCTTCAGCTCTTCAGTCATCAAACTGTGTCCTGAAAGAGCTGGACCTGAGTAACAATGACCTGCAGGATTCAGGAGTGAAGCTTCTTTCTGATGGACTAAAGAACTGTAAGCTGGAGATACTGAGGTAAATGGCTTTCCATTAACAATATATATATATATATATATATATATATCCACATGCTACCACAATAAATGACTGTTACATTTTGTCACTAAATCTGCTCTCTGTGGAATGCTAGAACAAGAGACAAAAGCATTTGCAAGGATGTGATTTTATTCATATTCATACAAATGTCTATTTTGACTGTAAGATTAAAAATTTTAAATGGCCTGAAAAAATTACTAAAGAAGCTGCAAAACACATTTAGATCATCTCAGCTGGGGCGCGCAAAGGGCATTGTTGTGGGCCCCTCTAAGCCTCTGGGCCTTATGTACTCTGTCCCCCTGCTTACCATCTTTGACAGGGTCCAAAGTTACTACTTCCCAAGTGCCAAATGTAAATAAAATTGGCTCTGGCAAGTTTATGAACTAGTGTTACTTGCCGTTTGGCTGATAACTTTGCATAGTTTTGAGAACATGATAGAGTTTAGTGTGATTATGATGTGAGCTCTTGATCCAGTGTTAGATTAATTTCTCAGATATTGAGAGAAAATGTGACTCTTCCCAGATAGCACATGTACGTCTGTAAGATGTCTGTTAAAGATTTCTTGATCTGGAAAGCATCTGCTGTTTACAAACATCTGACAGACATTAATTTCTGTTAAAACAACAAAGAAATTCATTAAAAAGAGGTTATTCATTTTCTCTCATTTAATTTATTAGGTTAACATTAAGGACACCAACAGCAGCTAGTAAATTAGGCACGGTCACTTTAAGAGACAGTGCATCCAATATAGTGATACACAATTTGTCATCCTGTTTGCTGCTGTTTGGTCCCTAAAATTTAAACTTATTGACACCACTTGCTCATTCTTGAAGTTAAGTTTTGACTGTTTGGGGAGTAGATAAAATGTTTTGGACTGCCATCTTGAACTGAACTTGGCGTGTCTGTGTGTGCGATACATGTTGCACCGGGGCACTGTGCTTGTTGTCCGGTGTGCGACCGCAACAAAACATCACAGTGAGAATGACCGATATTACCAAAATAAAACAGCTAAATTTAATTCAAATGAAAATCCTCATTATAAATGCATCATCACACAATATCTGCACTTCAGCGGGCAAAACGTACAGACACTCCCCTTCCATCACACAAAACCAACAAATGTAATGTGTTTAAGACAACACATGACAGCGCTCACAGCAAAACAAATTAGTAGTGATGTTACGTTCTGTGCCAAAGCTTCGAAACGTGTATTTAGAAAGCATGGAAGTTTTCAATGAAGAGTGAATCAAGGCTTTTATTGCTTTAGCGCAATGGCAACATTGATGACGTCCGAAGCCTCGATTCCGCCTAATGGTTCAGAAAGCCAGAAGCTAGAATCTTGCAAATTCACAGTCCTCTGCCCAGTTAAACCCAGCCACTTTCCAGTTTTAGACTAATAATATTGCCCCTCCTGCCTATTATGAGCAAAGACCTGATTTACACACATTTGATAGCCCCATTTATATACACATATATATTCCCACAGTGGGCAGAACTTGGCATAACAAGGCTTGCCCATTTAGAGGAAAGATTTACTATAGCTTGGCCTTCTGCAATTTCATATCTGGACCACCAATCGCAGAGCCGCAGACGCTAGGCAGAAACATTTAAATCTCTAGAAAACGGGTGACGTTCATTCGTCCATTTACTGAATACACAGATTCTGAGAGGTTTTTTTTTTTCCACAGAAATTGTATTTATTTTATTAAGATGATGTTTGTGAAATTATGAATTGCTTAAGTAAAATTTGTTATATTTTAAAACATTTAAAAACTGTAAATATTGTTTTAACAATAAGTTAGGCCGTCTCTGAGCCTAGAGGGCCCTGATGGTTCCCCACTGGTAGTTAATAATAGGTTAGTAATGATGGATTCCTCAAAGTAAAGCCATAACCATTAAACATGCTGGAAGAGAGTCATCTTCATTTCTTTACACTACCAGCATAACAAAAAAAAGGGTCAATTTTTCGAAGTCACCTAAAAGCTGATCAAATAAGCTTTCCATTGATGTATGGTTTGTTAGGATAGGACAATATTTGGCGAGATGCATCTATTTGAACATCTAGAATCTGAGGGTGCAAAAAATCTCAGTATTGAAAAAATCACCTTTAAAATTGTACAAATTATGTCACACATTAGGTAAAATATAATTGTAAATAATGGTGCATTCAAAGGCCAATACTAATCGAAGCATGCAATTAAACTATAACAAAAAAAAAAAAAAAAAAACGCTGCTGTACACAACTACTGTACATAACTTTCAAAAAAAAAAAGATTAATTAATTTTATGATTAATTTGATTTACAAAAGCAGCCAACATTTATTGGATTAAACTGTCAGCATGACCATAGCATGCAGCTCTGTGTGCACACCGAACAGTTTGTCCCCGAATACTCAGTTGAAATCGATGAAGGCCCCACTCAGCAGAGGGCCCCTATAATCGTCACCACCTTTCACCCCACTAGCAATGGCCCTTGCCATGATCATACTGTACGTTCCTCTCTCTGACTTCTTGAAAAGCCACACGACATCTCTTAACCCGGCTTTGAAAAAAATTTGATAGAAAGTGTAAAATAAATCATGAGCTGAATTTAGTAAGTAGTTAATAGTGAATTAATTATGATTAGGTCCCCTAAAATAAAGTCATGGCAAAATAATCCATTAACAAGCCATGACTTGATGTTAGTCTATGGGTAGTTAACAGTAGTAAACCGTGACTCTGAGTCTAGGCCCTCTCCCCCTACCCTTGTTGGGGGAAGAAAAACAATCAACTATCAACCTAGTTTACAGTGTCTTCTTCTAAAAGTAATATTTAACAAATCCACCTGTGATGAGTGGGGCGGGGCCGAGAGCCGTGGGAACGGAACGAGGCCGGTGGAGTATAATGATAATGAGCGACACCTGCACCACTCATGGGATGGAAGGCTCGTTGCCGTGCTCCGGGGTCGAGGAGGGGAGGCTGCCGTCTGAGAGGGAGCGGAGGAGTCGGCGCCGTTCGCTAGGAGGCCGGAGCCTGCTGCCGTCCGCCATGTTGGGGAGGAGCAGGGAACGGGGGACTCGCGGCCGGTGAGTGGCGCGGGTGTTGCTCATTATCATTATACTCCACCGGCCTCGTTCCGTTCCCACGGCTCTTGGCTCCACCCCACTCGTCACACTTATTAATACTTAAAACAATGTTTCTCAATGTCAAATTGCAAAGGCCTTGCAAATCTCCATCTACAGTGCATAACATCATCAAAAAATTCAGAGAAACTGGAGAAATCTCTGTGCATAAGGGACAAGGTCAAAGACCTTTGTAGGATGTCTGTGGTCTTTGGGCCCTCAGACGACACTACATCACCAGTTGGCATGATTCTGTCCTTGACATTACTAAATGGGCCCAGAAATACTTCCAGAAACCACTGTCGGTAAACACAATCCATCGTGCCATCTGCAGATGCCAGCTAAAGCTCTATCATGCAAAAAGGAAGCCATATGTGAACATGGTCCAGAAGCGCTGTCGTGTCCTGTGGGCCAAGGCTCATTTAAAATGAACTGTTTCAAAGTGGAAAAGTGTTGTATGGTCACACTGTTACATAAAACTGTGCTTCATGCTGTACAGTAGTTATTTATTATCAGTTGTTCAAATCGCGGTTTTAAAAATACGTTTTTTTTTCGTATTAAAATACGAAACAGTAATACTAACCGTGGGGAATTTTATTATGATTTATCATTAAACCAGTAATCGTTACATCCCTACTTCGTAGTAAAAAAAAGTCCAGGTGCTGAAATGGCCTGCCTGCAGTCCAGATCTTTCACCTATAGAGAACATTTGGCACATCATTACACGAAAAATATGTCAAAGATGACCATAAACTCTTCAGCAGCTGGAAACCTATATCAGGCAAGAATGAGACCAAATTCAAACACCAGAACTCCAGAAACTCTTAACCTTGATGCCCAAATGTCTTCAAACTGTTTTGAAAAGAAGAGGAGATGCTACACCATGATAAAAATGCCCCTGTCCCAACTATTTTGAGACCTGTAGCAGGAATCAAATTTGAAATGAGCTCATTTTGTGGATAAAATGTAACAATTTCTCAGTTTAAACATTTGTTATGTTATCTGTTTTTTTTTAATACTTATTTTTTTATTGTTTTTTAGACAAGAACAGAAAAACACTTTACATAATACAAAAAGAATAAAGTAAAAAAATAATTGAACAAATAATAAAAACAAATAATTAAATAAGTTCAAATATTGAAGGTTGCCACGCATTACATAATACACATTTCACATGCGTATACACTGTATCACTAAACAATTATATACATTTACAAATGCAAACATCTAGACCACAAAGGAACTTGTTAACCATTTCTTCCATTTTATTCTCAAAGATCTGCGTTTGCAGCCGTAGTGTATATGTGAGACTCTCCATTTCTTTAACCTCTGTTACTATTTGGAGCCAGTCGTCTTTCATAGCTGGGTCCTTGTACCATTTACGGGTTATCGCCTTTCTATTTCCTTCCACTTTGTCTCCATCTGTATATCACACCAACACAACAATGGTCTCAGCTGAGCGGCGTAATAGTAATCTTTCAAATTGGGGAGTGACATACCACCCTTATTTTTATCCAGTTGCAATGTTTTATATCTAGTTCTTGATTGACATCTAGAGATTTGTTTATCCCATTCTTGAAACTGTTTAGGTGGTATTTCCACAGGAAGTGATTGGAAGAGGTATAACAGTCTCGGAAGTTCATTCATTTTTATACTCTCAATTCTTGAACTAAAATCCAAGTGTGGTAGAGAAGACCATCGCTTAAGATCCAATTTTATTTTTCCATTAATTACATTATAGTTCTTCTTATATAGCTTTGTTAAATCTTGTGTTAACCATACCCCCAAATCCTTAATTGCTTTTTGATTCCAATTAATATTGATTCCAATTAATACGTCATTGGTGGTTGTCTCTGAAAGCCCTGAAGCTTCTCCCGTATGCGATTGTGAGCGCTGTTTCTTACTTTCTGCCATTGTGTATGTCGCGTCAGCCTTTCTTCCCATCGGCGTTCAGATCCTTCGGATATCGCGGTCAAGTCCACCGCATACCCCCTCTTATTCAGATCCTCTGCCGCCTCCGCTGCACTGTCATAAAGCTGAGGTCCTGTCTCCCAATGGATTCGGATCTTGGCAGGATAAGGCGTCTGGAAATGTATTTTGTTCTTCTTAAGAACTCTTTTAACTTCTTTATATTCCTTGAGCTTTGCATTAATTTCCGCTTGATAGTTGTGCGCAAAGAAAACTGGTCTGCCCTCATATCGTATTCCTTTTGCCCATGCTGTACACAGGACCAGATCTTTAGTGATATATTGCAGGAAATTAACTAACCTCGATCTCGAGGTGGCATCATTTTGAGGCCTTGAGCCTAGAGACCTATGCGCTCTCTGTATCTGCAGGTCTAGGTCATCATTCAGGGAGAGCTTTGTTTTCAGTAGTCCATTGATGAACTTAAACATGGACGCCCCCTCAGCTCCTTCTTTAATGCTGTAGATTCGGATATTATTTCGCCGTGACCGACCTTCGAGATCCGTGATCTTGCCCTGCATCGTCTTTTGTTCTTTCAAAGCATGGAGTAGCGCGTCCTTCAGTTCAACTTTTTCACATCTGAGCTACTGCGCATTTCCATTCAAACACAGCTGTGTTTCCTTTATGAATGAACGTGCATTTTTAAACGGATCTAGTGAGCCAATGAATCAATTACCCATTCATAACGATAGTCACTTTCTTTATTTCTGTATGAATCAGCCGTTCGAAGGAATCAAATGAATGATATGATTCATAATTAAAACCACCACCTACTGGCAGTTTTAGTTTATTTTTTAAAGTATCTTCTTTTCAGTTATTTAAATGATTTAATGTTTCTATATTCTAATTTTTATACTTAAAACATTAATATCAACATGAATTTATGAATTTGATTGCACACATGCCATCTTTGAGCCTCATTAAACACATGGAAATACACCTACAGGCCACTTTTGTGTTCTTCTGTGCCACCTCTGTAGTAATTAATTTTGTTAATACTGATTTCATTTTATTGGTAAGTTGTTCTTATTCTGTTGTTTTAATTAGAAATTTAAAAAAGCTCATAAAATATATATTAAAAAAAAATTGACATAAAAGATGACATACTTTTAATAAAGGTAAAAATTGCTATTACAAAGGTAAAAACAAAATTTCCCTCTAATTCACTTTAAAGGGGTCATCGTATGGAAAGTTCACTTATACATGTTGTTTGAACATTAATGTGTGTTTGCAGTACAAATCTACCCTATAATGATAAAAATCCATGCAGTGTTTTTTAATTAATCTGTAAAAATAATATTCCCTTTTTCAAATCGAACCTTTCTCAGATGCTTGTCGTTGTTGCGTCACACCAACAGAGGCCGCTCCCACGATAGTTGATTGACATGAGCGTTTTACCTCAGATCAGCTGTAACAGTCCAACCTCCATTCTTTTGATGCTGGAGCAGGGATGTAAGTTAGACAACAATTGAGCGATTGAGGTGTTGTGTTGCTGGATGTAATAATGAACATAGTGGTTGTCATTTACTTCCGACATCTGAGCTGCTGAAGATGCAGTAGATTATCTTTGTTTGTGAAGGGAATGCGCCTCCCGATCTACATATATCCGTCTATGTTTGCGCGAATCATTTGTGATCCAGCTTCACTTACAGCAGAAGTGAGTATAAGGGTTTTTTATGAATCTTTGTGATCGTCTTTCCTAATAATGTGCTAGTTAGCACGTTTAGCGGCTAATTGCAGCTAAAGTAAACAGGCTTGTCACTCCACAGAGAGAAGAGAGGGGCGGGGCGAGCAGAGTTCATTTGTATTTAAAGCAGCCTTGACCAGAATGGGATGATTTCTTCTCTCTGTGGAAAGACGGTCTTGTTTACATTAGCCACATTTAGCCGCGTTTAGCCGCTAAACTTCCTAACTACCATGTTATAAGGAAAGGCGAGCGTCCTCTGTCGGTGTGACGGCACACAGACAGGCATCTGAGAACAGCTCAGTTTGAAAAAGGGGATATTATTGTTACAGATTAATTAAAAACCACTGCATGGATTTTTATCATTATAGGGTAGATTTGTACATACACTGCCAACACACATTAATGTTCAAACAACATGAAAAAAGTGAACTTAGCATCCGATGACCCCTTTAAAATTCAGTGTCTGGTCATCACACTAATATAAACATCACACTAATATAAATATAAGCTAAAAAAACAGCTTTCAAGAAGTGACTCTAAATCAGTGTGGAATGGCCTGAAAGCCATCACCAGCTACAAGAGCCCGTCCCCCAGCCCTGAGGCCAATCAACAACTGGCTGATGACCTGAATGAGTTTTACTGCAGGTTTGAAAAACAAAAGACTGGTCTGACACCCTGTACCCCCCCCAACTGTCCCACAGCACAGCCATCAACACCCTGCCCCTCCATCCCCCCTACTGTTTCTCAACCTGCCCTTAAGATCTGTGAAGGTGATGTTTGCAAAGTCTTCAGGAAGCAGAAGATAAGGAAAGCCAAAGGCCCAGACGGTGTCTCTCCAGCCTGCCTTAAAGCCTGTGCTGTCCAGCTATCATCCATCTTCACATTGATCTTCAACAGATCTCTGGAGCTGTGTATAGTCCCATCCTGCTTTAAATGTTCCACCATCATCCCTGTACCCAAGAAACCAAAAACCACAGGACTTAATGACTACAGACCTGTTGCTTTAACATCTGTGGTCATGAAGTCATTTGAGAGACTAGTGTTGGCCCACCTCCATCTGTCAGTGGATCACCAGCTCCTGACAGATAGGCAGCAGCTAGTGAGGCTGGGAAAACTCACATCCGGCACCTGCACCATCAGCACTGGAGCTCCCCAGGGCTGCGTTCTCTCCCCACTGCTCTTCTCCCTCTATACAAATGACTGCACCTCTAAAGACCCCTCTGTCAAACTTCTGAAGTTTGCAGATGACACCACTGTCATCGGTCTCATCCGGGATGGCGATGAATCTGCTTACAGACAGGAGGTTGAGCAGCTGTCTCTCTGGTGCAGTCGCAACAATCTGGAGCTCAACACGCTCAAAACTGTAGAGATGACGGTGGACTTCCAGAGAAAGCCCCCTGCACTCACCCCTCTCACCATCATGAACAGCACTGTGGCTCTAGTGGGCTCATTCAAGTTCCTAGGAACGAACATGTCCCAGGACCAGAAGTGGGACATTCACATTGACTCAATTGTGAAAAAAGCCCAGCAGAGGTTGTACTTTCTTCGTCAACTGAAAAAGTTCAATCTACCACAGGCACTGATGACACAGTTTTACTCCGCTGTCATTGAGTCAGTTCTGTGCTCTTCTATAACTGTCTGGTTTGGGGCAGCCAGTAAATCAGATATAAGAAGACTGCAACGGACTGTTAGGACAGCAGAGAGAATCATTGGTGTGCACCTGCCCAACCTTCAGGACTTATACATCTCCAGAGTGAAGAAACGGGCAGGAAACATCATCCAAGACCCTTCACACCCCGGACACAACCTGTTTGCACTTCTCCCCTCAGGCAGACGCTACAGATCCCTGAGCACTAAAACATCTAGACATAAAAATAGCTTTTTCCCCAATGCCATCTCCAGTTTAAACAGATAAACATGAACATTACCTGGGTTCTACAATTCATTTCTGTATTTCTTTCTCCATTTCTAATTATTGTCTCCTTCTGTAGTATCATTATGTAAATACTCATGCACATCTCTTATTTATATAGCTGTATATAGAGAACATAATGCACAAATCTGTACATAAATCATCTGTTCCAGATTCATACATTATTATTTATTTTTAAGTTTTTTATTTTTATTTAAATGTTGTATGTATGTATGTATGTACCAGGAGCACCTTAAAAAACCACAACAAATTCCTCGTGTGTTTGCGCACACTTGGCGAATAAAGCTAATTCTGATTCTGATTCTGATATCATGTGGGGTTGTTTTTGTAGGTTGTCTGGTTGTATGGTGACAGAGGAAGGCTGTGGTTATTTGTCTTCAGCTCTGAGTTCAAACCCCTCACACCTGAGAGAGCTGGATCTGAGCTACAATCACCCAGGAGATTCAGGATTCAAACTGCTCTCTGATAAACTGGATGATCCAAACTGCTCACTGGACAAACTCAAGTATGTTGACCAAGATGAGTTTCAGTTTTATAATTTCAACTTTTCAGTATACACACACACACACACACACACACACACATATATACATATACTGAAGGATATTCCGGACTTTCAAAAGGAATTGCAAATTGTAGCTTCTGTAACATTGTCCATATGTGGATGCATACATTTTGACATAACCCAAATGCAATTGCAAATCTGCCAAGTTTCAAATGAAAGAGTCCATTTGCAATTGTATTTCCTAGGTCTTATGAGTTAAGAACCTGTAGTATTTAAATATTAATGATGACGTCTGCTTTTCACTCTCTCTGCACAGCGCATGTAACCTGCCAAAACTCAAATGAAATCGCAATTCCTTTTGTCATTAAAACCAAATCCCAACTATCCCAAAATGGCTGTTGCTAGCAATCTGCCTTTGAACTTAAACGTCTTATAAACACTCTGCAATTATCTTCACAAACGTTTTGGAGGTTATACCAACTTTTCCTTTGATTATATCTTTGTTGTCATTAACAGGTTGGGCAAGAAGTAACAGCTGTTCTTGTGTCCCATTTGTTTTTGTTTTTTTTTTTTACGTTTGCAGGTCTTACTATCAGCCATGATTATTCTATTCTGTTAATAAAAAGGCTGTTTATATGCATATCAGCTAATTGTTCATGAGAAGCACACATGTAAAAGGCTGACAATCAGCTGAACATATACTTGTTTAATTAGTGACACTTAGCCTGCATTTTAAAATCTTATTTGAATGTGGCAACATTTTTTTTTAATTATTTAAATATGGCAACATAATACTGCGCTCTAAAACATTTCTGTGAACAAATCTCTGACAGAGACTCCTCCCCTATCAGCCAATCACTGTGTGCATAGTTAGTAAGTATGCTGACATCATCCATAGCAACAAGGTCAACCTTGTTGCTATGGGGCAAAACAAGACAAGACTTCGCAAAACAAGACTTCGCAAAGAGTG